>VNJO01003299.1:0-27519 GCA_008042535.1 Drosophila tani | reverse complement strand
GGCCATCTATGGAGTGGCGGCCAAGACACACCTCAACAAGATCAGGGCTTTCCAGGCTAAGTTTCTGAGACATATCTCTGAAGCTGAGTGGTATATCAGGAACACGGATATACACAGGGATCTCAAGATTGAAATGGTCGGTGACGCAGTAAACCGACTGGCAAGGGCCCACAAAACCCGCCTGAAAGCGCACCCCAACCACCTCGCAAGGAGAGTTACTAAATCAACAACGAGGAGAAGATTAAAACGAACAACATTCGGTCAACTGCCGTCCCGCATCCTCCAATAACTAGCTAACTAACATAACCCTCCCCTAACTAAATTATTTTAGGGCTGCTGCCCCTAAACACACAAACAAAAACATCTGTACATACACACACATTCACCTCTAAATACAAATTGTATATAAAACAGTAGATTTAGATTAGATTTAAGCAGCAAAAAATCACGTACCAAAATAAAAATAAATGTAAAGTTAGTGCCAACCGAGAATGTATGTAACAGGCAGAAGGAGGCATCTCCGGCCCCATAAAGTATATATGTATATTCTTGATCAGCATCACCAGCCGAGTCGATTTAGCCATGTCCGTCTGTCCGTCTGTCCGTCCGTGTGAAACAACAGATCTCAGAGACTATAAGAGCTAGAGTTACCAAATTTGGGGACAACATTGTAATTTGTTGCACGCAGATCAAGTTTGTTTTAAAATTTGGCCACGCCCACTTCCGGCCTCAAAAATCATAAAAAAATGTAAACTAAGCTATACTTATTATTTTCGGGTTAAAGGTAATAGATACAATAAATGAATAAAATAGAGCGTTTCCTGAAAATTTCAGTAAAATCGGATGATAAACATGGGAGATAGTAGCAATAAGGTTAGAATTTTAACACACCGCCCTAAGGCACTGCTTGTGCAAGATGTAGCCGACAGGTGGCACATTCGAGCCTTGGCCGCGCGATATACATAAAGGCGCCAACGAGGAAATGAGAACAGAGCAAGAAATAACAAAAAATAACATTATTCATTTCTTGACACCGATCGAGCGGGTTTTTATGTGTTCCTATAAAATGTATCATTCATATTTAAGTATGAATTTAAATTGTTTAGGTCGGGAGCTAATTCGAGAGGCGATTTATTTTAAGAAGTATCGAAGTAGACTATTACAATGTATGTACAATTTTAAATTGCCTTTTCAGTTTCATACCAAATGTTACCTTTAAGTAAATAAAAAATTAAGACGATTTTTTCGTTACAAATTGTCAATTTTTCTTCAAAAGGGTTCCAGATATTGGAAAATTAAAAAATAAATTGAGAACTTGACGACATTAGAATGATAATGAAATAAACTAAAGGATGCATTTTGATTTTCTGGTTTAAGACTGTAGGCTGGCCATCACACAACAATTTTTTTCGAGGCTTCGTCGGAGTATTTTGAAACAAAAATGGTTTTTTAATGTTCCACATGTTGTAGTTTGATAAACTATTAGGTAAGATAAGCCTGCATTAATACTTTTATTTGAATTCTTGAAAAAGAATAATTTTTTTTGGCAAAACAAGCCTTGCTTTCCCCTTAAGTCATCAGAATCAGTGTAAATTTTTTTTTTTTGATTTTTTAGTGAATTCAAACCGCTATTGATATAGTATGATATGTCCGAAATGTCCTCTTTTGTCCCCAAAATGATAATATTAAAGAATTAATTCGAAACTTTTAATTTTCTTGAAATACAAACTCAATACATTTCAGACAGATGCTTTCAGAATCGCTTAAGAGTAGAGTAGTACACTAGGTTATTTATATTGTATTCTTGGGCCTTTGCTTCACAAAGGAAATCACATATAGAGCTGCTTTGAATCTACGTATTCGGGTATTCGGGTTTCATAGCCTTGGCCTTGGCCTTCTCAAATCGGATCGGGTAATAGACAGACAGTGCAAGTGCAACTCGAATCGAAATACATGTACGTGTAAATGGTATATAAGATGGTAAGATGGGGATGTTCGATCTATTTCTTGCGACGATTGCCGCGCCGAGTGCTGTGATCCGGCTCTTTCTCGCCAATCCCAGTGATGGAGGCGCCTGCCAGCTCCGAGTTGGCCATCTTTTGCTGATTGTCCAAGAAGAACATGACGTCGCGCAGCTGCTCCTTGAGGTCGGTCACCTCGGCATCGTGGGTGTGCTTGAACTCGTTGTACTGCTGCTCCAGGACCTTGTACTTGCCGTGCCAGGAACTCTGGTTGGTCTGCAGGGCCTTGGACAGCTCGCGCTCCTCGTTCAGCTGCTTCTGGACCTCCTTGAGCCTGCAAATAATTTAAAAGTACGGTTGTTGATAATATATCAAAATATCGATATATCGATATTTTTGTTCTTAAAATGATATATTTATATCGTGATATTGCAATTGCCCAAATATCGCAATATCGATATTTTTTTGATATTTTTTACTTTGGTCACTCTGAATCTATAAGCGTTAGTGAGAGTATATAGAAGACTATCTGCAAAGTTTTGTTCAGATAGCTTTAAAACTGAGGGACTAGTTTGCGTAGAAACGGACAGACTGAACATGGCTATATCGATTCGGCTGTTCATGCTGATTAAGAATATATATAATTTATAGGGTCGTAGATGACTCCTTCACTGCGTTGCAAGCTTTTATATACCCTACAATGCAATTATAATACCCTACAAGGGTATAACAAAAAAATATCGAAAATATCAAATATATCGATATTTTTATGTGATATTTTAAAAATCATTTATCATTTTTTATGAGTCCTCTTACTTGGCAGCGTGCTGGGTGAGCTTGCGCTCCAGATTCTGCTTCTCCTTCTGCATGGTGTGGTGGAGCTGCTGCAGCTCGGAGACCTCCTCCTTGGCCTCGCTGGCGTTCGCCTTGAAGCTCTGCCACTCCTGCTCCAGCCGCTCCATGCGCTCCTCGTAGTACTTGCGCTGCGTGTCCAGCTGCGAGGTCAGCAGGTAGGTGAACTCCATCTGCATGGAATCGATCTTCTCCTCGCGCTCGTCCTTCTCGGTCTGGGAGGCCACCAGCTTGCCGTCGGACTTGTTCTGGAACAGGCGATGAACGAAATTGTCGCCGGCATAGTCCCAGACGCTGGAGGTGCCCAGCTGCATGGCGAACGTGTGGTTGGTGGCTCGGTAGTGGGCCGCAGCATGGCCGCCCTGGTAACGACCGCAGCCCACATGGCCGCAGATCAGACAGATCCACAGCGAGTCCGTGCCCTCGCACTCCATGCACACGGAATCCTCCACCAGCTCGGGGGTCTGGACATGGCGGCACACGGGGCACGTGGAGTCGCCCCACTTCATCAGGCAGCTGGCGTGAAAGGCATGGTTGCACAATATGGTCAGCACCCCGTCCACGCTCTCATCCATGCGCTCCAGACACACGGGGCACGTGGGCAGTTCCGTGTGGCCCAGCGGCGGTGCCTCATGCTCGCCACGTTCCACAGCGGACACCCAGACGGCGTGGCACAGCGAGTCCGGCTCCAGGGAGTTGTAGGCAATGCCATTGTACGACTTGTAGAACTCCAGAGCCGATTCATTGGAGCGGAACTCCAGGAGCACCATGAACTGGTTGGGACTGCCATCGCGGACTATCTGGACGTGCTTGATCTCGGCATGACAGGGCGCTATGAAGTTCAGCAGGTCGTGGCAGTTGAGGGTGGCGGGCACGGCCAGCAGGCAGAGCTGGTTGGATGGAGCCTCCTTGGTGGCCTTGCGTTCACTAAATAAACCAAAAGAAACCTATTATTACGGTTGTCTTTGTGGAATTTCAAAGTAAACCTGCTTCTTCTTGTAGAGATGGATGAGGCCCTTGGTTACCTCGACGATGGGATTGCCGGAGAAGTAGCCGATCTCCTGCGGGAACTTTGAGGCAGCGGGCTGCGGTCCACCAGGCTGAGACTCGTCACTGCCACTGCGAGGTGTTGTCTCCCGCGAACTGCCCGCCGTGGGGCTGTTCACATGCTGCTGCACGGCCGCCGCCCAGTTCATCTTGCTAACCTCCGACTCCAGGTGCTTGGTCCAACGCTGGTTGATGTACGTTTCGATGGTTATATCGCGGGCCTGGCGCAGTCCACGATCGCGTTCCCGTTCCTTTAGCACGCGCGGATTGGTGGGGTGTTCGGCGGAAACGGCTCCCTCGGAATCTGACAGGGGAAAATGAATAATTCAAGTCAATTCATCCGAAAGTAATTTTCTTTGTCTGCTGCAGTCGCAGTCGCAGTTCGAAACTCACCTGCACTGGGCTCCAAATCCGTTTCTATCTTGATTACACACAACGAAATGTTTTCTAGCATTACACAGGCATATTTTAAATCAGTTTGTGTGCCGAAAATAAGACTTATTGAGGCTTTGAGTGTAATTTCGTGATTTTCAGTGGCGAAATGAGTTTGTTGTTTTTCTTCGACGAGAAATGGTCAGTGTGGCCAGCTTAGCTATTTTCCCACTAGATCTAGCGATTTTCGATAAATTTGAAAATAGCGGCTATCGGGAATTACAGCTCTTTTCCAGGATAAACTGGCATAATTTTATTAAGCAATTGACCTTATAAAAGGTAAGGTAAGGTTAAATTTGAACATAAGATGGAAAATCAAACATTTAAATAAATTGTCGGAAAAGTGCAGGGTGCTCGCCAGATTTTTCGAACACTATGATGAAATTCGTCATTAATCTGTTTTTCTTTCCCACTTTATTTCCAGGGCAAACCCCTTAAAAAATGCTCCCGATTGTTCAGCATTGCGCGCTGGATCAAGTAATCGACAGTCGGGTTTTATTGATAAAGCTTACCAACACTGAACTCAACGTACCAAGATTCGAATCCATTAGCTGCAAGAATTTTTGTTTTGATTCCTGTTTGGTATCATTTACTACAACCAGCTGGATTTATTTATTGACACAATGGGAAATGAAAAGTTTCTCTAAAGTTTTTTAGCTAGATAAAACAAAAAATAGCATACACGACTAAAAAGATGTACAAGTTTCTCAAATCTTTCAGTTCCTTAAATCTTTTTTCAGCCCTTTATTAATTCAAAATCCATTGCTATTTGCATAAAACTACTTTATGGATTAATTTGAAGGCAGTTTCAGGCTGTGTAGGGGGTAGAAGTCCGGGATTACCTCGAAGGTGCTTTTTTGAGTATCGGTTAAGGAGGCATTTCCAGGTCGTTGGAGAAGGATGGCTTGCAGTCCGGCAGAACAAGCAGCAGCGGCTTCTAAAATGGTGTAAGTAAATATTGAAACAATCGTGGATTTAGCTGCTAAGTATTCCTTACCTCCTGGAATATCCGTAAGAAATAGAATCTCCTGGGGATCGACGTCCAAAGATTTCGCAATGTTTTCGTAAGATTGTTGCTCCTGTTTGTGGCCCACATGCGTATCGAAATAAGCACTGAGATGGGTCATCAGGTCGCCAGCAATGCTGTGTCCAAAGATCAACTTTTGGGCGGCAACGCTGCCACTGGAGTAGACTCCAATCTGAAGGCCAGCATCTCGCCAGGCCTGAAAGGCCGCTGGGACATCCTCATAGACGCTGGAGAACAGAAAAATGACCTTTTTAATAACAAAAACTACCTATTGGGTACAAAAATTGACTCACTGTCCCTTGAGCTCTCCACTGGCATAACCCTGAGCCCAAATTAAACCCTGGAGCGTTTTCATCGGCGTCACCTTGAGGTCTTTGTCGATTAGATAGCGCACAAAGCCGGTGATGAGTTCCGCATCCACTTCCGCTGGCTGTGCACTCAAAGTGCCCTTGTAATCCGCGAACTGAGCCACCTGCTGGAGATCCTGGACAATCTGCTTGGTATCGTCGCTCGCCCATGAATCCCGAAGGAACTTCTCCACATTGTCCTTGGCATAGGGAAAAAGTACATCGTGCACAAACCTGATCGAAGTGGTGGTGCCCTCGATGTCCACCAACACCACTTTGGCAACACGTTCCGCCGTCGTCATCGCGCTTATCAGTGGAAATAGAAGTTCACGCGGGATTTAAAGTTTACCAAGAGCTCAGCATCTGTTTATGGTTTGATAATAGAGATGACATTTCGCCTATCGATAATAAGGTAACAGATAGCTGAGGATAATTTGAAAATGTACATTTTTAAATAGCTTAAGAGTTTCTAGACAGATTATAATCTAAAAACAAATATTTATTTGATTCAAAACAGTAACAAAAATTTTCAAAGTCATTTAATGGTGTCGGTAGATTGGTTTTTAATTCCTACTAGATCCTGGAAGACTTATAATTTAAGTGAACATGGACTTGTATATGCAAATAAATAAAAACAAATGGAAATGCGAAAAAAGAAAACTCATCAGTACCACCACCAACTTCAGCCCGCTCGCTTTCGATTACTTGCCGGCTAACAGTGTTGGAAAACGATTTCACGACAATCCTATCGTTTTAATTATCGGTTGACGCCCATCGCTAGTACATAAAAAGTTTGTGCTTCAGATTTTCCCTTTTTTGCACTATTTTTCGCCCATTTTTGGCGACAAAACGATAATTACACCCAAGGCCAGCCAGTGAACGGTGCGCGTAGTGAAAAACACCACAGAGAACATCGGCAAACGAAGAGTTTTAACCACAGAACCCAACAACAACGCACATATAGCTGCCCGTGTGTCTGTGTGTGTGCGTTGTATGTTTTTTTTTGTTTATTTGGCAAGTTCGGTTGGCCTACGTGATTAAAATAAGCGCAAGCGAACTAACAGTGAAATGGTGGCTAAAACGAGCAACGGCCGGTAATTCGCGATATAATATTGATAGCCGCAATCTCCCAAGCGCGCGTGTGTGTGCGGGGCGTAGGTGGAACGAGCAGAAGGGAGCAGTCAAGGTTAAAATCGGTTCGGTCGTCGCCTCTGGTTCTGCCCGCAAAATGCTATGAGCAGGGGTCGCGGAAAGGTCAGGGCGCGGGACTCCGACACGGAATCAGCCATGGACACACCCCGCTGCTCCATCTGCGGCACCCAGCAGCAGCTGTTGCGCTGCGCCAAGTGCAAGGCCGTCTACTACTGCTCCCCCGCCCATCAGCACCTGGACTGGCCCACCCATCGGGCGGAGTGTCGACTTTTGGCACGCCAAAAGGCTGCCGCCGGCAACAACAACAAGTCACTGCAGCAGCAGAAGCAACAACTCCAGCAGCTGCAGCAAGCGGTGGCAGCGGCCAACTTGGATGGCAGCGGCGCTGGCGCCAACTGCTCCACCGCCCAGATGATGACGCCCGCCCATCAGGCCCAAAGCTGGCCCGCCGAGGTGGACAATCTGTTGAATCTCCTCGGTCAGCCGGGACAAACTCCAGCGACGGCAGCGGAAGCGGGCCAAATGCCACAGCATCATCAGCAACAGCACCACCAACACCATCACCATCAGGGCGAGAAGAGCTCCAGCTATCAGATCGGACTGGCGGACTCTAGCTTCATGGGATCGGGAAGGTATGTAAAAAAAAGTAATTGGAATACAATAAATGAATAACCTGAAGCTGGCAAGTGTTGAGTCTTCCTCTCGCTCTTAATTCTTTAGAAAAGAGATGTTAGCTTAATTGCAAAAGGCTTTAAAGTTGGATTACATACACAAGAAGGCTATGGGACATTTGAATTAATTATTTTTCATTCAATTCGTTTCCCTTCGTAAAAATGTTGTGCGACTCATGATGAAATACCATAAGGTGGTCTCGTCGCGAGCCGAAGTTTTACGAAGTATCCACTTATTTTAGTGCACGTTTGCTTGTTGAAAAGAAAGATTGGGTGCGGACGAATTTTTTCCTTGTTATTCAATAACCCTTAAGCGTGCACGCATTAATATGAAATATTGCAAATATTGATCAATTCAAAAATAAGCTCAAAGAGCTAGAAAGAATTTTTTCTCATTATACAAAAGAAAATTTTAAAGTAACAAACCATTTAAAAGAAAAATTAGTAATCGCAGCACAAAATGTAGAGCTGGATAAACTTGTAATTTATTTTTACTTTAAAATAAGAATGTATTTTAGAGTTAGGTACTTAAACAAAAAAAATTGTATTAAGAACCAAAAGCAGCGTTCAATTGGTAACTCTAAATTATTAAAAATCAACTTTTTAAAAAAATCTCGTTTTTTTATTATAAGTGGCATATTCATGGATGTCTGTTGCCGACGAGACCACCTTATGTTATTTCATCAGGTGCGACTGAGACTAGCAAATGTTTTCAATTTCCTATTCTATTCTATCACATTCAACTTGAGATGATTTAATTTGAAGAACATTTTGCCGCAATTCATGCAGCTCTCTAGTATTTATTGTAATAATTGGTTGAGTAGAAAAACATGCGTCGAAAACTGGTTTCAAAAACGATTAAATTTTCTCAAATGATCTGAGTCATTGGGTCAGTTACAATGATCATAAATAAGATCAACAAGGACTCTGGGAATTTGTAAGCGGGACCACAGAGGCTGACAGAGGCTGCAGTATTAGATAATCTCTGCCAGCTTGATCAGATCCAGCAGCGAGTGCGATGGCTCCTTGAATCCCAAACGTTCTTCTGATACTTCAGGCGTCATGTTGCGCTCTTTGTACTCTCGACACTTCTCCAGCACCCGCTCAAACCCAGGGGTGATTAAATCGTGACCGGAAGAGTTAGGGGCCGGTTCCCATTGGGCTCGCGGTGGTGGCTGGACATCGATGGTTATGGTTGCTGCTTCCCCTTCAGCGGCATAGATAGTGGCCACTGCAGCTCCTGCCCCTTCAAGCATGGCCAATATGATACAGCCCACAAATGCACTGTTGGCCATAGCCCGCATGCCATTGCGGGCTGCCAATATTCCACCCGTGGCAGCTCCACTGACAATTGAGTTCCAGGAGTCTTCTCGCTGGCGAAGTGAGACCATGGCGCAGTCCACAACGCTGAAGGTGGCGCCCCAAACGGCAAAGCTGCCGGCAATGGCCGGCGTGCGCATCTTCACCGAATCCAATCCGCCATACAGTCCGCGCAGCAGGCCGGACGGAGCGTTGCGGAAGCCCTTGGCATACTGAAACAATCCCCCTCCAATGGTACCCATCATAAAGGCGCATCCACAATCCTCGACGATCCTAATAGGGCACGGCTGACGATTGTATTCCATGGTTGCTTGTCGCTAGTATGCTATTTTCTCACCACGTGTAAAAACGTGTG
This sequence comes from Drosophila tani, assembly GCA_008042535.1. Taxonomy (NCBI): domain Eukaryota; kingdom Metazoa; phylum Arthropoda; class Insecta; order Diptera; family Drosophilidae; genus Drosophila; species Drosophila tani. The sequence goes on along the minus strand of VNJO01003299.1, from coordinate 18,355 downwards.
TTTTAGAAAGGATTGTTCCAGCTTGGAGAGTATTTTATGTTAGCTTGTGACGCTTGGGTCGGTTCTAATATGAATGACAATGAAGGGAAAATGAATGCTGAATGTATGTTATTAAGGGGACAGTTAAAAATAGGATCCTACAATATGATATTCTTTATGAATGAATGGTCTTTTAATATTGTTCCAAGTTTTGGATAGTAAATTTAGAAAATAGTAAGAAGATAAATTACAAAATGAAGGTACTTACCTTAAAACATCTCCCTCATAAAGCATCGTGTATAGTCTTGTTAATTAAATAGCTACATTGGCTACGATGACTATTTATAGAACTCGAAGTAGTTTTTTCATAGAATTTGTATGACAAAATCACCGACAAATCTTCTGGTAGGGTTACCAGTTTTCGCACCTTAGTTTGTAGTTGATTATCACATCACACATTTCACCCGTTACTTGTATATTAGACGCCCCTATGGGAAATCACTTCGATTTGTATGTTAAGACCACCGCGCACTTTATTCGTATTCGTAGGCCCAGATTAGGCCACAACATGTGCATTCTCATCGCCCGAGGCCCCGACCCACCCGGACGGATCCTCACCTGCATATCGAGGCAATTAGCGATAAGCAGTTACGTGCCCACTCCACTGAAATCGCACGGAACCAAGCAAAAGATGACTATACGAACCAGAAAAGGTGTCTTCTTGAATGAAGATTAAATTTTACGATTGTTTATTGTTATAGTATAACAAATAATTGTTCATTTTGGGGGTAAATATTTCGTTCTAAACTAATTTAATCTTTCAAACACATCCGGGAAAGTGTTGAATTATTGTTTACTTGACCAATTTAAATAGATAAAATTCTTCAAAAAAAGGACTCCCTAGTTTTTCGAGCTGTGAGTCTTGCTTACATATCTAATAATAAGATCTAGTTCAAACTTACCATTTAGAATATGCAATAAATGAGCTATACCATTTTTAAGAAATGCCTATAATTTCAGATCAAATTTAAAATAAATATTACGTCATAGCTGAAATTTTAAGATAAAGCGAGTTATATTTAAAAGTGGGTGTCGTAAGATAATTATTATTTGTCACTTCATGGTTTAGAATATAATTAGAAGCTGTTATTGTATAAAGAATGATATTGTTATATTTAAAAGTGGGTGTCGTAAGATAATTATTATTTGTCACTTCATGGTTTAAAATATAATTAGAAGCTGTTATTGTATAGGGAATGATATTGAAGTAAATAGTGTTGCTTTCCCGGAGATCTCTCCGGAAATGTATAATTACGGCAAACAAATGCACATACATATGTACGTGTGTGTAGTCTGCGATTAGATTGTCTCCGGATTGTTCACACTCCAACGCGAGATGTCACCTCTCCGACAGTGTGTTTACCTTTGGCATTACGTGCCCGGGAATCGAATGCATATGGCGGCCGCCAGGCAGCGATCCGATAGCTTTAGCACCTGCAGTCGCACTCACAGTCGCATTTTCCGGACGGACCGACAGACGGCGCTGACTTTGTAATTATTCTGTTGCGCAGTTCGCTGGCGTCCGAATTGTTGATACTTGCTTATTTATTTATTTTTTGTTGAACACAAATACAACAAATATTCAGCGGGCTCACAAATATAGCAATTCTTTCGCAATTGCTGGGCGTAATGACTTCCAGCGAATCCGGCTGAATCATCGATAACACTCGTAGACACACATTTAACGCTGAATGTTCTAAATAAACTTTTTCCATATATTACATAAAGAATTAAACAGAAACCTATGGATTCTTACTTCCAGATATCCGAAAGCTTAACTTTAGAACCTTTTTAGAAGAGTAATATCTATGGATGATTAAGCACTCGGTAAAGTCCAATTATTTACCTTTGCAGATATCATTTGCCGGCCAGTGTAATGTGGGATTCCGGCTCCCCAATGAGCTTCTTATCGCCGGCAGTGGGTGCTCTGGAGGCGGGAGGTGGGTGGTCCGTTCGCCTGGGTGGTCCGGAGCGATTTGCGTACGTGCCGGGAATACGCAAGCGAATCGTCCAAATCGTGTTATCAGCATTATAGCGTTGGCCGTACGACTGAGATTTCAATCTGCCGGCGAGATGTGTGTTGTTCTTTATCAAACAATTAGCAGTCAGAGCGACGTGATCTCATTTTCTGGGGGCTTGCAAAATTCCGGCATTGTTTATAAATGTGCTAAATTCGCTGGTTTGCCTGTCAAGCCACTATCCGACAAAAATCAACAATACTGTTGCGCAAAACTCGCTAAACAACGAACGCCCGAAAACCGCATTTATCCGATGTGCCGACTTTCAATGTCACATACATATACATATTTGATAAGAAAAGTTTATTCTTCTAAATGTTTGCCTTTGCCTTTTATTTTAATTAAGTTAAGTTAGTTCATTAATACGAAGAAGGGTGCATTGACATGACAGATCGCTGAAACGCTTGCGAAATGCTTCAGTTGCTAAGCCACACCTTTCTATGGAAATTTTGTTTTGATTTCATTCAGGAATTTTAAGATATTCGACTTTTCCAGAAGGTAAAAGTGTTGCTGCATTGCGTCGACTTCAAAAGTAGCAATCAATTCAAATCAAAATCGCCAAGGGCGCCACAAAAAATGTTCAAACTAATTGTGTATAGTTCCTTACCTTACCTTAATGTGCTTGTGTTTTTAATGGAGAATCGTTGAAATGCACAATTATCTAAACTGCGACTACAAACTTTTGGTTCCATAAGTTAACACTTTGAATCCCAAACAGTAAAAAGCTTGTATGAACCAAATCATTTGATTTTAACCATTTCTCTTATCTACTAGATTATTGGCCTAGAAATTGTTATACGGTCATAAATGGGATTCCTTTCTCAACGGGCACTACAAATACTAAAAATAAATACACACCTGGAGTGGTTATTTAGCTACGGACTTAGATTAGAAATTATTTATTTTTATTCTAGGGATGTTTTGCAGTTACAGTTTTGGCAATTTAACAAATAAATATAAAATAGAAATAACGTCCTTTGACTGTATTTCATATGATTCAATGTTGAAAAGAAACATTATCAACTGTCCAGAGATATTACTGAATTTTATATTAAACTTAATTTGCTTTAAGCAATCATAATGTTTCTGAAATATTTAAAATATAATAAATACACACCTGGAGTGGTTATTTAGCTAGGGACTTAGATTATAAATTATTTATTTTTATTCTAGACAGGGATGTTTTGCAGTTACAGTTTTAGTACTTTAACAAATAAATATAAAATAGAAATAACGTCCTTTGACTGTATTTCAACTGTTTTAATGTTGAAAAGAAATATTGTCAAATATTGTTGTCCAGAGATATTACTGCATTTTATATCAAATTAAACTGGCTTTAAGCAATCAAAAAGTTTCTGAAATATTTAAAATGTTGCAGACATTTTCGCAGACATATTCAGACTAAGTACATCAATATTTAATTTTTCTATATGGTGTTCAAATGTTTGTAGTTCCTCATGAATACATGGGTTGCCTCGCCTTGAAGCCATTCGATGTCAATTCTAATTGCTTGAATTTTAAATACCCGATTCAAATTCAATCTAATTCTGCACTGGGAGCGGGTGTCATGGAACCCAACGATAGATCTCGAAGCTGGCGGCAAACGCAAACCCAAAACTAAACGCAAACCAAAGCACAAACGCGCTACGTAGGCAGACGCACGTCATCAAGGTCGTTTGCGACTGCCGCGCCCCCTTCGCCGCCTCGCCTCTCACTCTGGCCCATCTTCTTCCTCCCCCTCTTCCAGCGAAGGGCTTTATGTGTGGTACACGTGCCGCAGTCGCCGTCGTCGCACGTAATACATCACAGACGAAGGGCCAAAATCGATCACTCACACATAGCCAGTTCAAATACATGCAGTTAGAAAAACCTTATAGGTCTAAAACAGTGGTCGACACGACCCTATCCCGCGGGATAGGTTTTTTTTCAGTCGGCGTTGCTGCCGCTCACGCACAGTATGCACAAAAGAGAACAGAAGAATCAGTGCAGACAAATTGTAATTGTGTGGCTAGATTTAGCATTTTTTAGCGTTAAATAGCTAGTTTTTAGGTTATAGCCAATTTTGTTGCCATATTACAGAATATTAGAGCTTTTTTTGTCATATTTAGCCATACAGTGTTCAAGTTTCACTCATAAAAATGCAATGTTGGCATTTGACTGTAGTGGTGCGGACCACTGGTCTAAAACAGTTACCAGTAATTACTATTAAGTCCTAAAAAATTTTTTGGTTCACCTCTTATCAATATATCAAATAAATAATATCTTTTAAAATTCATTTAAAACATTTTAAATGGGGTTTGAAGAGAAACACATTTTGATTTCATCTCAAAACGACCGACTTTCTTTGTCTCGGTCTACATAAATATGTATCTAATCTTATGCTTATAACTAAATTAATCGAAAGTAAGTTGTAATTCCCTTTGCTTTTATCTCAGTGTACGGCTGTGCGTGTGCCTGTTGAGTGTTTGAATGTTTGCCTTTCCGACTTTGAACTGGGCCATTGACCCAATTGTGCGGCCCCGTACACTCGCATAGCTTCCGCATGAGTCCCCGATGTTCTCTAGCTCATCTTGAGGTTTGTATTCGCAAAGCTTTTTTGTTACCACATTTTTTGTATCAAACAAATTGTTGTATCTTGCCTTCCCTCCGCCGGCATTGGTCTTTTACTAACGCTCTTGGCTATCGCATTAACGCGTGTGCGTGTGGCTTTCTGGCAGTGTATTTGTGGGCGAGAGCGCTGCCGTGTGCGTGTGCCGTGCCTCTGCTTGTGTGCGTGCTGGGCTACGTGACGATTGTTGCGCTTGTCTTTTCTGACTTTTCGTTACCTTTTCCCCACCTCCTTTTGGTTTTCTGTTTGCATTTGTTTTGTGTTTGCGCCGTGTTTGCTCTCTTTTTGAAGGGCAAGCGGAAGGAGTATCTTCCTCTGGCCCTGCCTCTCGGGCAGCTTGAAAATTTGATCTGATAAGGAATAATCGCGACGCCTGTCACTGTTCACATCAGCGATTGCCGTCGTCCCCCCAATTTGCACGTCCATTTCGCTTTGATTCTTATCAGTCGCTGCGTTTTCAATTTCTTTTTGGATTTTTTTCTTACCGTTTTCTCACACTTGGCTGCTTATCGCCTTAAGCGCCTGCCTCGTCTTCCCTTTCTTCTTCAGCCCCCGATTCTCTCAGAGAAACAGAGAAAGAGAGAAGTGCCTAGTAGTGATGCCGGAATTTGAGAGCTTCCAGCTGAAGAATAAAAATGGTTAAAAAGGTATGTTCTGTAATCCGGTTTTGAAACGAGCATTTCCGCGGGATTATGTCCCAAACTTCAGGAAGGACTCTGCACCGAACATCCAAGGAGATTCTACTCTGAATTTTTCCTAGGAAGGTCCAAAGTATTTTCCTGTCCAATTCCTCTTTCGAAATCCCGTAATTTTCGGAGGGACTATGCCATTGCTTGAGTCGAAAATCGCGCTTGCACAAATATGAGACCGTAAGAGTCTGAAAATATAATGCACTCTCTGTTTGAGAGCGAAAAAATTGTGTGGCTTGTTCCGGGGGATTCAGACAGATTTATTTCACTTACACTTTCCAAACTCTAATGCTATTAGGCTATAAAGTAGCTAAATGTCAGCACTGGCACTACATTTTCTCTCATCCTCTCTCATCAATCGCTGGTGCGTGGGGCAACGGTAAAGAGCGACCCCGCATTCGGCAAACGAACGTTGACGAGCGCGGTTCGTGTCAGCGGAGTAGCTCCACACTCTCATTTGCACTTACTTAACCGCAGCCAGAACGATAAACAAACGTGACTAACGGTGCTCAAACTCTCGCAAATCAAAACAAACATCTACCAGTGAGGGAAAACAAAAGGTGTACAGAAACAGTATTAGCAGCTGGCCAGCGGCCGCAACAAATGCAATCTGCAGTTATTCATACCTGCCTACGAAAGCGAATGCAACTGCGCGGCGCCCTACACAGATATACGATATTATAGCGGGTGTCTCTCTCGCTCTCCCTCCAACGATCGGGGTTCACTCTCGCATATAACTCGCAGGCGTTTCGAAACTTTCTTCAGTTGTGCGTGAATTGCTAGAGAAGTCGCTCAAAGAACCCTTCTTCTCCAACAAAGTTCCCACTAACTAACACTGGATAACAGAAAAAAAGGACACTGGACATTGACAAGTGCAAATAAAGTGCATTCAAAGTATAGTGTTCGAGAATCAAACTGAATAATCAAGCCAAAATGATAACCTCCACGACAACGGACTACAAGAACTTTTTTAAGCACTCGGCACATCCTGCCAATGCCGAACAGTATTTCCGGGACCTCTTGGACAAGCGGTAAATAAGCCATACGAACTTGGATTTTGATTCCTTCCAGTAGGGTTTAAATAAAGCTAGACGGACTAGGAGTAATTGGTGCCATTTAGAGAGTCCTCTAGGGTAGAACATGGAGACAATAAAACTGTATTTGTATGATTAATTATGAGGAGTTTTGGTATCTTTTACAACCATGAAAGTTTTAAATATATTGGGACTATTGACTTTATTTTGTTTGGCAATGTTAATAAATCGGGGAAATTTCCACTAATTCGCAATGTTCTCAGCTCTCCAACGAAGTCAAGCAATCTTATTCAGTCTCCTTTAACCCACGATGTATTTTTTTTTTATTTCCACCAGTAAGAATAGTTTAATAATTCGTTTTAGCAAAGACACTTTATTTTTGTATGCTCGTATGTATGTTCGTAGTTCAGAGGAAGTAGAAGTAAGAGGAAGTAGCAAAAGTTATCGATAAGTTCATATGTACATATATACTATTTTTGCTATTTTAAGATGTTTCAACTAATCAATATTTACTGTGTACTCAGTTCAAAACAAGTTGTTCCAACTTCACCATTTTCAGTTTCTCAACAGTACTCAGTTCAAAACAAGTTGTTCCAACTTCACCAACTTTAGTTTTTCAACAGGCAAAAACAATCAAAAATAGGTTGACGATTGTCAGACAATAACTTTTTTATTTCTGCCCAGATAGTATTTTCTCTTCGCCAATTTGTGCTCAGGGGTTGTCCATATATTACGTAATCACGATTTTGATGATTTTCGACCCCCTCCCCCCCTATGTAATCAAGAGTAATCATTGGAGAAACCCCCTCCCCTATGATTACGTAATCATAAACATTTAGTTTCTCCATAAATTCATAAAAATAATTTTGTTTAAACATATGTATATTTTGATTTAAAATGATTACGTAATCATTGTCCAATAACCCCCCTCCCCATATAATCAAACATAATCATTTCGCTGACCCCCTCCCCCCCTATAGGTGATTACGTAATATATGGACAGCCCCTCAGATTATACATACACTGTTAATTATAAGATTCCGTGGATTATGAATGCCAGAAATGAAAACCGGTTAGCGGTTTCGGTCTATGGTCTCCAATGATCTCTCCAATCATTTTTGTATCTCAATTTTTGGGTGATCTGTATTAATATGTTGGCGATAGAGAAAGACGCTCCATGGCCTAGCCCTGTACACACGTATCTCCATCTTCTCTTTCCCATTCTGGAGATTTGATATCGATCAACCGCACCACACGTGTCGGTAATTTTTTTTAATTTTTGGAACAGTCATTTTCACTTTATGACTTTTTATAGCTTTTGTGAACTTGTGCGAAAATGTTTCATCTCTTTGCTGTATTTATTTATTTTTCGCAATGTATAGCTTTGCTTTGCTTATCCAGAAACGAAGCGATCGTCTGGGCCAATCGAAGTGAGTGGGCCAGTTCTGGTCCGCTCAGTTCTGGGTGGCCTACGTGACTGGGTCCCCCCAGCGCCTTGAACAAAAATATTGGTTTTATGGGCGCATCATAAAAAAGTCGTAAAATTGTATGCATCGCAATACGGGTTGCTCTGCCCCGAGGCCCGTAAAAAAGGCTTAAATGCAATGAAACTTTTTCGCTATAATTAGCGTGAAAAGCGCTGCTGTCTGATCTCAGGAATGCAGGGGTTTCCCCAAGGTGACCTCACCCACATGGGATAGTAGGCAGCATCTCTACATCGATTAAAGATGAACGGCCTTGAAAGGTCTCTCTCTCTCTCTCTCTCTCTCTCTTTATCAAATGAAACCCCATTGGATCTCTAAGTCAAATCAATTTTTTGTTTTTTTTTTGCAGCGAACGTCGCTATGAGGATCTTTGCCGGAACATTATCAGTGACATGAACCAGTACGGCCTGTCCGTGGTGGACGACTTCCTAGGCATGGAGACGGGTCTAAAGATCCTCAACGAGGTCCGGAGCATGTACAACGCCGGAGCCTTCCACGACGGCCAGCTGGTCCAGAACCAGACGCCTGATGTCCCGTCATCGGCGGTGCGCGGCGACAAGATCCGTGGAGACAAGATCAAATGGGTTGGCGGCAACGAGCCGGGCTGCAGCAATGTCTGGTATCTAACCAATCAGGTGGGTGTTCCTAAAAGTTAGCACTATCAATCCCCCGATTCGATTCTGTAACCCGATCCAAATGATTAACTAATTACTTGCGTCAAATTTAATACGCGTTGTTTTAAAATTATACTGAAAGCAGGGTAACGAGCTTAGAATTGATTTCATACTTAATAATATAAATTGTACACTGAGTAGTATAGTTTTTATACTCTATAGTTTCAATCGTATATTTTTGTATACGAAAAAGTAGAGAATCTATACTTTTTGCTTACCAGCGTAGTATTGAGTTTATACGAAATAGTTTAGAATAGATTTCATACTTATTAATATAAATTGTACACTGAGTAGTATAGTTTTTATACTCTATAGTTTCAATTGTATATTTTTGTATACGAAAAAGTATAGAATCTATACTTCTTGCTTACCAGCGTAGTATTGAGTTTATACGAAATAGTTTAGAATTATACAATGGCTATGCCTGTACAGTATAAAACTAATAGGAAATAGTATAAAAACTACAAACAAATAATATAATTATAATTATACTATATGGTATTAAATTGATATCGTTGAAAGTATAATTTTTGGGTGTAGTATTTCTTCTGAAAACCTTATAGAATGGACTGAAAATTAGAGTGGAACCGCTGAAGGTATAGTTTTTAATTTCATATACACACTTCCAGATTGACTCTGTGGTGTATCGCGTCAACACGATGAAGGACAATGGCATTCTAGGCAACTATCACATTAGGGAACGCACGAGGGTAAGCTACCGGATAGCTGTGGAATCCTATCAGGATTAGCCCAACTAACGTTTGTCCACCCGTAGGCTATGGTTGCCTGCTACCCCGGTTCGGGCACACACTACGTCATGCATGTGGACAATCCCAAGAAGGACGGGCGCGTCATAACGGCCATCTACTACCTGAACATTAACTGGGATGCGCGGGAAAGTGGAGGCATACTCCGGTAGGTTATCCTCGCTCACCGAGTGCAACCCGAGTTGTATGTACTAAAATCGGAATTACAAACAGAATTCGACCCACGCCTGGAACAACCGTTGCGGACATTGAACCGAAATTCGACCGGCTGATATTCTTCTGGTCGGACATCCGCAATCCGCACGAAGTGCAGCCCGCTCATCGCACCCGCTACGCCATCACCGTCTGGTACTTTGATGCCAAGGAGCGCGAGGAGGCCCTGAATCGGGCCAAGCTTGAGAACAGCAAGACGAACAATGTGGCGGCGGCGGTCCAGGCCCAAGCCCAAGCCCAGCAGACTGAGCCCGACTCCACCACCACCCCGCCCACACCAACTCCAACAGCAGCAGCAGCAGCAGCCGCTCCTTCATCCTCATCCTCATCCAGTCTGCCGGCCAGCATGTCCACGGGCACGGGGGCCTTGAATGCCAATGTGTCGAGCAACTCCTGTGCCGCCAGCAGCGAAATATGCACGTAACCCTTGCTGGCAACCAAATAGTGTAAATTACTTCCAACCAAACACACACACCCATGTAAAAAGCTAGTTAAAAATAATTTATAACGAAATCGCAAAGTGAATCAAAGCTCCTTTAGTCGCTAAGCCTTCTAGTTGTAGTCTCTAAGTCGTATCCTTAGTTATTCTCGCATTAACCCCCCTAGCTTACTGCCTTGTCAGCGTCCGAGTTGATTGTTTATTAATTTTTAGTTTGTTGCATCTTTGTCAGGACCTTTTGCTAGCTCACCTAGCTCACCCTTAGTTGTTGGCTGCCAAAGTATTATACCTAACGAGCAGTGATCCCTCCTGCTTCCCATAGCAACGCGCTCATCGTATCCTATCTCAAAATTATTTAACAAGCCAGCGGCCGCTGGCATACCACTCAATCTGTCGACTCTCATGCATCTAGTTAGCAAAAAACACATTTTGATATCGTTTACATCTAATAACAAGCGAAAGTACACATATGTCTATCAGAAATCTGTTTCCTTGTTATCTCTAAATCATAAAATATGTATATTTATGGCATATCTACATGTATATGTATATTTTTCTATTAAATGAAAGCCTGAGCAAATAAAATGTGTCTGCATTTTTCCTATTTTAAAACATGTTTAACTCTCCTGGAAGAGAAACTCAGAGGAGAGGATGAAAAGGGAACTACAAGCCTTCTTTGTATGCAAAAAGACGTTTGGTAAAGGATAGGGACTGCAACCCTATATCATTCATTGGTTTTACACAGCAGTCGTCAGATCTATACTAACCTACGGCGCTCTGGTATGATGGAAGGCGAGTCACACCAATTCCCATCTAAACAACCTCCATACAAGTCCAGTACAAAGACCTGCTTGCCCCAAGCAGCACTTGAAGTGATACTTAATCTGGAGCCTATTGGAGTTTTCCTCAAGCACATGGGAGCCAGGAGTGCGATTAGGCTGCAAGTCCAACGCTTCCTTAAGCCTAGTGCAACGGGCCATAGTATCATTCTACGCTCAATAGGGGATGTCCATATATTACGTAATCACTATTTTGATTAATTTCGACCCCCTCCCCCCCTATATAATCAAGAGTAATCATTGAAGAAACCCCCTCCCCTATGAATACGTAATCATAAACATTTTGTCTTCCCATAAATTCAAAAAAATATTTTTTTTTAAAACATATCATTTTGATATAAAATAATTACGTAATCGTTGTCCAATAACCCCCCCTCCCCATATAATCAAACATAATCATTTCGGGGTCATATAGGGGCCCCCCCTATAGGTGATTACGTAATATATGAACAGCCCCATAGTACTACTGTGTTTCAGATCTGACGTGAGATAACAGATTCACAGCTGTATTCCCAGAAAGATCAGATTGGCAATTAGAAACTCCCTTGAGGCAGAACGAGTTATCAATCTATAAGGATGGATCGAAGACGAAAGAAGGAACCGAATCGGGGGTCCACTCCGGTCAGTCTTCCTGACTGGTGCAGTGTGTTCCAAGCGGAGATCTACGCTGCCTCGCAGGCGACCAAATTGACTGGGCGACAACCAGAGGAACGTATCAATCTACGTCGATAGCCAAGCAGCTCTAAAAGCTCTCGCATCGAACACAGTAAAGAGTCAACTAATCCAAGACAAAGTTATGGCACTGAACCGCACTGTCAACCGCACTTAATCAGACTTGTCTGGGTACCGGACACATGGGTGTCCCTAGTAACGAGGCGGCTGACGAGTGCTCTATATCCGGCTCATCATCATCATCAAGTCACGCGGTTACTGACACTCGAGAAACCTACAAGGACTGCGGCCGCTGAACAATGGACAGCAGCAATTGGTTGCGAGGTGACCAAAGCCAAAATACAACCCGAAGCACACTTCCGAGCTCCTACACTTCACAATGAACAGAATAAGGATGCTGATAGCAGTTTTAACGGAACAGTGCTACATTGGCCGCATGACACAACGGTATGAACGGAATGAAGAAGAAATATAGGGCGTCCAACTCTGTGCCACGCGCTTCCTAAAAAGAGAACCCAATTCCTGGATAGACCCTTCGACGACGATCTGGGCAGTCTGGCGAATGTGAGCCTGGATGATCTGGCGCTATCCCTAGACTTAACCGGGTGGTTCAGGGGGCTCCCGCAGCCAAACAGAGCTGGCCAGTATGTGCCAGACAAAAAACCCTCATCCCAACTACCTATCCCTTCCCATTCCTGGCTACTCCTCCTGTCATTCAGAGAACACAATAGACCAAACGGTCACTGGATGCACTCGACGCTTGTCGAGCTGTCTGATCATCCTATCCTATCCTATCCTATTCTTCAATAAGGATGCTGATGGGAATGTTTTAGCAGAACTGAAATTAAATATATAAATTTAATAAAAAAGAGAAGAACTACACCAGCAAGTGAAAAAATAAATTTAAAAATTCTTCGGTTTGTGCGTGATTTAAACTAATACTATCTTGCAAAAAAAAAAAACTTAATCCCGGCACTCAGACATCTAGGCTACACTCTCTATTACGTAATGGGCGGCGATTGTAACACAAAATAGCTTTAACATTTTTGGCACTAAAATTAAGCTTTTTTTTTTGTATCAACTCTCCTTCGCTGAATTTTAAATTGTTTTTTAATCCAACACAGACGCTTGGGTGCCAGGTATCTTATAGTCGAGTACACCCACTGATTTCGTCAACATGTCGATGTTGCACAGGCTTAGGTTCAACTTTATTGTCTAATAACGTAAACTGTTGTCAAGTTTTGAGAAAATGTCCTCACAAAGCCATTAATTACACATTTTTTTACTTACCTCCAAAATTTAGAGTTACGCCTGGTAATGCTGATAAAGAATTCCTTTGGTTGGATTTTGACTAACTAATATTGACATAAACTTAAGAAATTGTTGTTTGTAAAACTTGATTTCAGCTCAGAAGAATACAAAATAAAAAGATCTAAATGAGTTTTACCTTTTGGGGAAGTTATTGTTCGCTGCCTACTTTTGGGGAATCAGTGTAAATGGCAGTTTGCTCCCAAAAGACCCGACAATGCATAGATTTAGGCGCCGCATTTAAAAACATTGGTTGATATTTGAATATACATTTTATTTTTCAGAAAAGTAGTTCATTTTTGTAATGACTTTACATTTACATATAGTATATATTTATATATATGCAAGTATGTATATATATATTCTCCTGCCGCTCTGCTCACGTGTCTTTTTGTATGTTTCATTTGTTTCGCTTTCGCTTTCGCTTTTCTTGGAATGCAATATATTATAGGTACGATACAAGTTGCACACATGAATAATCATTAATCCGATATCTATATAATATTTCGAGTAAATGAAGAACAACGAATGCATATGCATTCCATTCAAAACAAACCAAACCAAACCGAACCGAACCAAACAACCAAGGCAAACGTTCGAAATCTCGATTGGTTTTCAACAATTACACTGATCAATATCGCTTGCAAATATGCGTAGTACTTGGCCTCGACCTGAATATTCCTAGCCGATTCCATCTAGATACTTGATTCGCTCTCCAAAAATATATATATATATATATTGTATGTAGGTAGATATATGCATCTCGTATATACACACACGACTGATTTAGGTAATGGCGGCTGCTCGTCGAGTACTCCTATTCCACCTATTTTCGACTGCCTGAACTGCCTCAATCTGCTGGTAGAAAAATAAACACCTGCTGCATGCTCTCCTCTATTTGTCCTTTGTAAAATCCCTCCTTCCTGCTCGTCCAATCCCTTTACATTAGCTATGTATTTGTGGCATGAGAGCCCTTAGTAGTGGCATGGATATAGATAGAGGTGCTCCGTCTAAGTGGATTTTATACAATCGTTCGTTTCTACGATCAGCATTCTATACGGGGTGTAACGGAAATAAGCGGGAGATGCTTCGGCTCCAAACAATCGCAAATCTATATATATGTATGGTATGTCCCTAGATAAGTAAGTATATATTGTATATCTGGCGCATCTAGCCTGGCATAATGCCTACATATCCTGAATATCGGCCTCGAATTGTGCGAATTACATTTGCTTAATTTTCGGTGCACAACAACTAGTAGAAACGCTTGCAAACTACTCAACATTTTTGGTAATGTGGCAAAGCACTGGCTGGAAATGCTGGCCATATGTCGTATATGGGTTGGGGATAATTCCACACTACGGTATACATATTACACAGATATACTAAGCACTTATTGAACGCACAACACAAACTCAAGGGTAGCACAACTATCGGCCCCAATATTATCAATATAATCATGCATTGATGATTAGGTGCGGCATCTGTTATTCATTATTCAGTTTTCGCTTGGTATATGGCACCAGTCTACAATTTAATTGACAGAAGTTACAATTTAAAATTATCCTCATCAACTTGATCAACTTCGCGTCGCATTCGCTTTTGCATTTTTATTTTTATTTCATTTCCGTTCAACGCACAACAAAATATCTACGAATTTAACAACATATTAGTTCGATAGGCTACAAAATGAATATACCTAGTTTTTCATATATAATCCATTATGCTTTCAGCGTAGGGTCTGTGTCTATTACTGGGTTTATAAACGGACTCGAATACAAGCATTCATATAGACAGATGAGATGCCAGACCTGTGAAGGAATATTGCCATCTGTCATTATGAAAGCTTGTATTCGAGTGTGTGTATACACCCGGCATGTGTTTGTGTCCTTGGAGTGGGGGCTGTGTATCGAGTGAGACATAATTGACTGGTTTGTCAACAAACTAATTTTCGGTATACATATTATACATATTATTTAATGATATCCTGCTCGGCCTAGAACGAAAGCCTCGCTGCGGGTTGTTGTTGTTCTGGTCTGAAGTTAATATCGCTTAGTAAACGCATTTTGGTCTCAAGATTTGTTCAAATGAAGTTCGCGCATAGTTGGAGTGAGTACTTCTAAGCTAAACGATCTCTCAGTTAGTGGTTATCATAATTTTCGCTCAGTAAACAAGCCGTCGTCTCTAAAGTCCTAAAAAGAAAGTCTTCCGTTTTCACAATACAACAACAGGAATTTCAATGCGCGTTGAGTGGGTGTTAATTATTATTTTTATAATTTTTATACGATGTGTGTGTATGGCTAGGCATGCATATCAACTTACACACAACTACACAAAAATTGTCTGTCAAGATCGTGTTTAAATAACATCTAAAAACATCTGGCGTGAGTCTCCAATATAGTTCACCATTTACTTCATTTCTCATATGTATATTTCCATATTTGGGGACTAGGACTAGGTGCGTGCAGGGTATCAGCTTTAAATTTCTCTAAATTGTTGCAGGCTAAGGAGGATTCTTTGGGATTATCTTTACAGTTACTCATATACTCTTTGATTTCACATTTGTTTTGTTGTTTCGTGTGCGTTGGCTTAGTGAGTTCTCTTTTTTTCTTCTTTAATCAGTATAAACTTTAACTCCCATGAAATGAAATGTTCTATATACTTTTTCCTTTTTCCTTTTCGCTTTTTGTTATTTTCGAACTCTGTTCAGTGTAAAATATCAGCAATTTTGTTTCGTTTGTTCTTTCAAATTTCTTTTTATAATATTTAGAATATGTTTCTGTTAGAGCTTGTTACAACGTTTTCGATACACACAGCGACTGAAGGAAGGTTCTCGGATGGGTTTTAGGGGGGGCGCAAATTCACTACAAAAATTACACTTACATTTACCTAGATTCGTTTCTACCATTGTACATTTATATATTAGCGTATGTGTATATGTATGTATATAATTTATTTATAATTATACTGAAATTGTATCTCAAAAGGGATATAAAGCCATTTAAGTTTGTTGGTTTGATCTCGATCTCCTCAGAACCTCTGCCATCAGCAGCAGCTTCCTCTCATCCTGCTGCGGATATATAGTACTGTGAGTGAGTGACCGATATCGATATCTGTTGGGGAAAACTTACTTATCTACAAATCTTGACGGCTCTAGGACCTTTTTAAAAAAAGTATGTGTGGGGTTTCAAGCGAATATTTGGGTCTCTGCTTTCTGGGGTGAAGTAAAACCTCTGCTTTTTGGCCAGTTTTGTTGTATAATATTGTGTATTTCATTCTGGTGTTGTTTCTGTTTGTTTTAGTATAATTGCATAAAAGTCAACATCATTAGCATTAAAATAATCGTAATTAAATATATATGTATGTATGTAAATCGGGGTAAAACTAAAAAATATAACGCTCGCTATCAGCTTGCTCTTGCCCTTGCTCGGCTCCTTCTTCTCTACATGTATATAAAAGTCAAATCGTTAAGGGTTATCCTCGCTTTCAGTTTCACTTGCAATTAGCATTGAAATGCTTACACTTTTGCACTAAAAATTATATCGACATTCTTTTTATTTTTTATTATTTTTTCTTCTTTCTTTCATTCTCAACTTTCCGCACTCAAACAAATAACGTCAAGTTCAAACTAAAATCAAAGCGATCAAAAAGTGTAAGCTCTCGCATCTGTGTCTTCTAAATATGTGTGTTGCTTCTCTTCTCTTCTCACAATTTAATGATTATAATTTTCGATAATAAGAACTTAACTTAAATGTGTTCGCGTGTGTGGTGTGTGTGGTGTGTGGTGTATGCATGGCGATGTGTGATGACCTCTGAATGGATGGGCGTGTGCTGCCTAATGCTATCCTCAATTGTTTTCGCTTTAATTTCCGTGTAGTTTGTCTGCCTTTTGGGTTGGTTTTCTCATGTTTTTTCTTTTTGTTTTTCCTTTTTGTTTTTCCTTTTTGTTTTTGTTTAAACCTAACACATAATTTAGTTGCTCTTGTTTAATAGTATGTTATATAAAAACTAAATAATTAATACGTTCCAACGCATCGCATCCAAGAACAGAAATTTTCACAAGCATATTCCCTTCGTCCGTCTGTATGTGTGTGTTTTTGGTGTGGTTGTAGGGGACTACCATTGGCGGTTCAGCTTTTGACATCGTTCTCAGGTTGTTGGTTTAAGTACAAGTACACATATAATTATTTAAATAGGTAGGTGTAGGTGCAGGGAGTGACTTGCTCTGCTCCCCTCCTTAAATATGTTTTGTTGTTGACAACAGAAATTCACTTAAACAAATGCCCAGCATTCGAGTGTTTTGATAACAAAGTCTTCTTGTGGCGCCAGTGGCTCGTTGCCGTATGTGCTGCAATGCTGCGACCGTCCCTGGTTCAGATCGCCGTCCAGCCACAGACCGAAGCGACCACTGAGGGTGAATCGAAATACAAATTAGCAAATATCCTGGGTTAATACACTATCAATCACTTACTCTCCAGCGCCAATCGACAGGCTCTCCATGTTGCCCTTGATGAAGTACATGTTCTCGCCAGTCCAATGGAACACCTTGAAGCTGGGGTTAAACTTGTAGAGCAGGGACTCGCCGGTGCCGTAAAAGTGGTCCGACACATGCAGCGAGCAAGAGGTCAGAGCACCGAATACCTAAAAAAATATAAATAAATAAAAATAAATAAGTTAATAATTGAAGGCTGGTAAGAATTTAATTACACCAAAAATAAAATTAACCAAGGGTCTAAACTTTCTACGCGTTGTCTTAAAAGTATACTCAAGCAGTATAACGAGTTTAGTATAAATTTAATACTTCATAATATCAAATGTATATTTATGATTAAAGTATTTATACTGTATAGTTTAAATTATGTATTTTCTAGTATTATTTTTATACCAACCTACATCGAAAGTTTGATAGGTTCTGTTTGTCGCGTTAGTGAATTTTCTCAAGTTTTGCCGCAGGTTATACTCAAGCAGTATAACGTGTTTAGTATAGATTTAATACTTCATAATATCAAATGTATATTTATGATTACACCAGTTTACAAAATGAAAAAAAAAAAATGCTCCAAGCCTGTTGATGCGAAATTCTGGTAGAGTTGAACCCCCAGATCACGAAAATGGCTTTAATTTTTTTTTCTATGGATACGTTTTTTTTTTAAGATTTTTTAAAGTTTTACACAAAAAAAATTTGCTCAGTTTACCTTAATCATTTCATAGCTCGAGTTGTAGCCAACCAATTTACCCGTCGAATGTTTTATTTTACAGGTAATGAACTAACCTTTCGATTTTAAAACACTTTATGTATATTGGATAAGTACTTTGTGTGCTATAGCTCGATAAACTTGAAAAAAGTGGAAGTTTCAATCCGTTAACTCAAATGTTAACGTGCTGCTAGCATCCTAAAAACTCGGAAAAAATCCGTTGGAAAATTAAAACGTGTTTTTTTACAAAGATGATCGCCCAAAGTATGAAACAGGCCTACAACTCCAGAAATCCGTTGAAGAATAGATTTATCGTGGATTTTCAAAGTTAAGAAAATTGAGAAATTTTTTCAAATTTTTGGGCGGATGTCTACTA